>JAZHYW010059231.1:0-10925 GCA_037355805.1 Ixodes ricinus | reverse complement strand
TTCTTGAGCGTACGGGTGCGCTTTTCCGGCGTATCGTCTTGGACTCGTTGTGGGATGTGACGAAAAGAAAATGTGTCACCTCCTCTCGGATATGAAGGATTGGCACCCATTTGAGCAAGCATAGTGCTAGTAGTGCTTTTCAATTTAAGGGGGCAGCACTATCTGGGCACTTTGACAAGATGATTAGGTGAATCGCGTGGGGCATCAATGACCCACGTTCCACTCTTGAATGTCATTTGTTTTCATATGGTGTGCGTCGTGGATCACCAATGGGTCACGAACACAGAACTACTGAATATTCGACGCCGCACAGCTGGCATATGTGAGCGACCCATCGGTGACCACGTCGCAGCGCACGTGGCAAGACGCTGAACTAACAAGGATCATAGTAATGACAATATCGATGTAGTAAAAAAAATACTTTGCAAACAATAACTGTTTTTTGAGGCAAACCTCGAGCCCAACCACTATCGGTGTACTCGCAGCAACACGACGCTGTGTATGCCGACTTCAGTGATTCCGGCCATCAATCACTAGTGCTGACTGCACCCTGGCGTTTGACTCGTATTTGATGATAAAACAAATTGGTGGCGAGCAGCGGATGGAACACAGGTCACAATTAGCGCGTCTTGTGTTTAGCATTCTCGGACGGCCCTTGAATGCGAGCGTGGGAGTGCTGTCGCTCAGCACTTGAATGCCTCGCAAGAGTGCCGTCGGACGGCAAAACATTAGTCGTCTGCTAATCATCTGTGGTGACTGACCAGGAAATTAGTGCCGATACCTACCTATACGTGAAATCATTGGGGGATATTGTACAAAACTTGTCAGCACTGTAGCCGGTCCTCCAACTTTCTGACTGGCTACACAGATGAAGGCTGGAGCTGCCTTATAAGTAATTTTGTATGCTTTACTTGTCCTAGTCCATCGCAAAGAGGCTCCTCAACTGACATGAAGTACAGTCAACGGACCCTTAGTTGGTATGAAGCTTTTCTTGTCGAGATTGTGCCGACAAATCTGTCGAAGCTATTAACGACGCTGGCAGACCGATTGTCGGCGTCGCTTGTCCTGGTTCCTAATGAGGGTTGCCGGGAATTCTAAAACAACTAATACTGCTGGCCATAACTCTATTTTGTCACCGACACTTTTACGGCTGGAACAATTAATTACGGAGCAACTGACAATTTGAAACCTCGAACGGGCAGACAAGCAACAGCATGAACACGGCCCCAAAACATACAAAACATAGCATAACAGCGACGAATGCCTCACAACATGGATTCTGGCAGGTTCCGGCAAGATTTCTGAACCGGAAGTAGCGTTGTATCATGGTCTCTCGTGCAAGAACCACTTATGCAGGTCAAAAAAATGCAGATTGGTGTCCGACTTTTTTCTTTGTGTGTGTGTGTGGTGTCGATGGAGTTGTTTGACCACAAATTATAAAAAAAGAAACGGCCGAATAAAATGTCAGTTAAAATCGCTGAACGATTTGAGCTCTCAATGTAACAAAAGACCCTCTTCAAAAGTCCATCAAGCAACATTGATGGTCGCCATTTCTTGGGCACGAAGCGGGTGATTGGATCCGAGTTCACGCTGAATGCTAATGCAGCCCTCGTGTCCAATACATGCTCAGAGCAAGCAATGGCGAACAGGCAGTGACGCAAACTTTTGGAAAAGGTTTGTTGCAATGTAGGCAGCTGCATGCCACAGAGAGCCACCAAAACATTTTCCCAAATTAACAATGGGTAACTCTACTCATTTGCAGAAAAGATCCATTGACTATATATTCAAGATACCCCTTTGGTCTGCGCCCTTCTTGCTATAACAAGCTAATTGGAGACTCGTGTCAAGAGGGAAAAAGCGTAAGTTCCAATTAACTTTAACATACCAATAAAACTAGGAATGGCAAGATATACTATAACTATGAACGGGAGGCTGACTGCAAACGACACTGCTGGCAAAGAAGAGACGTGCCTACGGCGTCCCCGGGTGGTGGTCTCTCCATGCCCCTGAACAGGCTCCCCAACGGCAGCTGTGACCCTGGGATCGGCTCGGCACCGCTCCAATGCACGCGAGTACACAGAGTTTGGGCTGTGGCCGGAGAACAACTCTCGGAAGATGGCGTAGAACATGAGCCCTGCGTGTTAACACACAAACATGTTAAAGTGAGAACAGAGGAGACAATTGGAGCACCTATCTATAACAGCACCTTTCCTGCAAAAGCAGCTACCGTTTTGTAAAAGTAAGTCCTTCCTGTGAAATCATGCCATCCCAGATACTTTGAGATTCAACGAAAAGTCAACACTGAACTGGCAACTTGCAAAATGGAGGCAAAGACTCAACTGCAGTCATGTCGCGTGTTGCGCTTCATACACTAAAATACCAAACAAGCACCTACCTGAAACAACATTTTGTGATAGGTGCTTGCTCGAGTCAGAGTTATGCACACTTTGCTTAGCAAACCTAAAGATTGCGCTCGAGCAATTGTGGACGCATGTTTGTCATTTCGCATTAAAGATGTAGGCTCTAAAGGGAAGCTGAAGAGGTTCTTACAAAATAAGTGAGAAGCTAATTCTAGCATAGTTTCGCCTTTAAATGTGAACATGACGACCCTTTGCTCAAGACATATGACCGTATTTACTCGAGTAATAGCCGCACTACTTATGAACAAGGCCCTTGCGTCTGCTTTCCCGCAGAGCACATATAGAGCCAATCATTGCGTTGAGCAAAAATAACATAGCCAATAACTAGATCGAGAGCATGATTCTCCATACAAATGCAATCTTCACAAATGGTATCTTCGCGCAAGGCGTTATCTCCGTCCTGTAAACCACTGGAATCATGCTGCCGATAGCGGTGATTGGCAAGTTAGCCGCATGCTCTGTGGAAAAGCAAACCCTCAGGTTTTCTCCATAAACAGTGCGGCTATTGCTCGAGTAAATACGGTACTCAGCATAAGACAAAAACAAAGACAAACCCCCGGACGCCTACCACCGTCTCGCCACTTCCTGAAAGGCCAAGACGACAACTCCAGAGTTTTCGGCTGCCCAGTGCATGCCGCTCATGGGTTACATACACTCAAGGTTACATTCACTCGAGCGCATGCTGCAAGTACTCGTGCACATGGTGAACCAGATGGGACATCAGGCGTGCAGTTGTGTAGACAATGTTCTATGGCATTTCTGAAGAAGAGTGCGTGTGCAGAGCTTTGATAGGCACTCAAGATTTTGGACTACTTTGAGGGCCGTGCACCTTGATGCACACAGGGTCGGCATTGTGAAGCCACCACCATGAAAGTCGGGCTAGGCCTTAGAACTATTGTGTACACAAAAAAGCTATGGCAAAAACATACAGGAAGAAAAACTAACTACCTACTTTAACAAACAGGCTGAGTCAACAAAAGGAGCAAAGAGGCAAAACACTGTCCAGTGCTCGGGGAAGGCTGGCGAAGATGTCGAGATGTCTGGAAATGATGCCGCATCCAAATGAAAAAGAATTTCGAAACTCATGAAGCTTGGAAGAGCAAATAAAGACGATTCCAGCATTTTTTTTGTCTTAAAGGGGCAGTGCAACGATTTTCAGAGTTTGGCCAACTAATTGCAGAAATTAATTCACGTCACCTATAAAAACGAAAAACAGAAAACCGCATTTTCTTGCGAGCGCTAATTCTTATCTAAAAAAAAATAAAACAAATCGAAGTTCGAAGTGCCCTCTCAACCTCTCCACGCAGACTTTCGAGTGACGCACTCTGGGGGTTCACGTGGTTTCCCCTTGGGTCCTCTCTTCAGGGACCCCAGCCGCTTCCTCCGCGATTGTCGACTTTTAAAAGATTAGCCTCGTCAAAGGTCGCAGCGAGCGATCAACACAAAGGACGGTTCGCCACCGGGGCTGATGGTGAGTGTAGCAGTGGAGGGGGACAGGTCTTGTTGACTTCCGCGTATCCCCCAGAGACGCTGTCATTTTATTTCCCATAACCACCACAGGCTGCTGTAGATCGGCAAATAATTCGTTTTTTTGCTTTGCAATTACGCGGCAGAATAGCAGTTTTTTGGGGTAAGGTGATGCATTTTCGGTCACTTAGGCTTGCATAAACAATATAAAAAAATACAAACTAGCAATTCTTTCAACATTAAAAACATGCACTGCCCCTTTAACCCTTTAAGGGTTTATGACGACCTCAGCTCGTCACGAGCGATTGCCACTTTTTTGCTTATGACGAGCTCACCACGTCATGGGTACTTCGCTACTTTCTAAATGGCTGTTGACGAGCACAGCTCGTCAAAGTAGCGTTTTCTGTTTAGAAACATAGATGGCAGCACTTTCTTTCCTCCACGCTTTTATTGAATGACAGTTTTCACACTAGATGGCAGCAGACGTTCCTTGTATGCTCTCCTTGTTTTTTGCGTCTCGCCCTGTTCGCATGAGATTTTCCCGCGCTTTCAAACAAACATGGCATCATCCGTGCGTCGTTCTAGTGCGGTTGATTGTCATCCGTCAGATGATAGCGAAAGTGATGAGGATGTTGACTTCGATTTTGATTCTTCAAGTGAAGAAGGTAGTGACGACAGTTTCAACGACAGCGAGTCAGATGACGAAGAAAGTATCGTGTTTTGAGCCGTGTTTTGAGCGCTACCACACCGTTGGTAGTCTCCAATAGTTGGGAGGGGATCAACGGAGGAAGAGTGCATTTTGTGTATTGGTATACATAACCAACCCTTTCTTTCCGGAGTTCAAGCAATGGACAATACATAACGGCCAATAAACATTATTATCTGCTGGAAAACGTTTGCAAAGGTGTTTTCGTCTTTTAGACATGTTATTGAAGCATTTCACGTCATAAAAAAATTGAGCCATTTTGGTGCATTTTCTTTTTTTTTATTGAGCCCTGTAAAGGGTTACAAGGGATGGTGAACCGAAATTTGGATTTCAGAAAAAAACAATGCAGGAGATGTAGGCGGGACGCTACAATCCCTATAACACTACTCGTAAGGCGATATCTCGAATGGACGGCCGTATTTTTCGGAAAAAGAGGTCGAGATTACATCAGGCCGACGAGGCGTGTGACGTGAAGATACCTAGTTTCCTCCTCTCTTCGCTTCGCTCCCTCAAGGCCGCGAGGCTGAGAAGACGCAAGGCCGTTCCCTCTCCTTCTCGGAGAAACATGACGTAAACATTTCTGTCAAATGTGCCTCCTTTTCTTGAAAAATACGGTCATCCGTTCGAGATATCACTGTAGGAGTGATGTGTTGGTGTTTGTAATATCCCGTTGCACGCTTTTGCCCAGTGTTTCTGTGGAATCCAGATTTCGGTTCAGCATCCCTTTAAAGAGCAACTCCGCTCCAATTCCGAAGATTTTGGGATAATGAGTGATTTCGCATTAATAAGCCCTAGTAAAAGACACTACATTATTTGCTTCGCGAAAGACGGATAACACGAGCAGAAATCAAAACCGAAACTTCGGCTCCGTCCGGCATCATTGACCTCGGGCCGCCAAGAACATGGCTATCATGTGGTGCGAGATGTCATGTGAAGGTGATCCTCTACGCAACCACGGGCGGGATTGGGGTGGGCGTGTGCCAGGCGCAAGTGTCGTCTGCGCCGCACTCTTCACCACGTTTTGGTGTCTACGACATTCAACGACGTCAGAATAACTGCAGTATAAGTCAGCGCACGTGGTGTCCGTCGTGTGGACAAAACTCGAGAGATAATAATCACAAATGGTGAGACAACGATAGCGGTTGTGATGCGAAAGACGGCGGTAACGGCGGGACCACGGCGGGGAAGCTCCAAAGAAGTGCAGTGCGCAGGCGCGTCGAGAAGAAACGTTGCCAATGTCACCCGTTACGCCTGCCCAGAGAAGTAAACAACAAGGAAAAGGGGACAATGGTGATGATGTTTAGCTCAATGTTGGCTACACCCTCGGCGCAGCCTTGACTGCGTTGTTGGTTGCGCCTCAATTCGCCCGCTCAAGTCAGCCGATTTCGGCAACTTGGCGAGTTGCAAAGTTTGCCGGACTGTTTAAGAAACATTTAGACAGAACTAAGTCGTAATATTTGATGTGTGGACTTCCTAGCGTGACTGAAGAGGACTGCATTGTTTTTTTCAAAAACAAAACTAAAGCGGAAGTTGCCCTTTAAGTATAGAAGTATTTTAGTTTCCCTCGAGTAGTTCCGGTTCAAAAGACGGTCTAAATACTCTTTCTGTATTGCAGATACATGAAGAGTAACCATTCTTATGAATTGTACCAAAAGCGATGCACCTATAGTAGAATACTGGGGAGTACCCGCCTGACTTTCACTGAAAACCGGGTTAATATAGATATGGGCGCTTCTCCGGTCAAATTGGGTGCTTAATGAATGGTGGGCGCTTGAACGAAGTGGGCGCTCCCAGCTAACATTTTACGGTACATTCCTTTTCTAGACCTGTGCATGTTGAAGCCAGTATACTGCCAACAACTGCTCCCTTAGGTAGTGATGCATATCCTGAATAAGTATTGTCACAGCTGTTATTTATTTATTTCTAATTGACCTTCAAGACCCCCTCAAGGAGGGTATTACAGAAGGTTTCAACACTCGCGTTTGTAAATTAGTAAAGAAAACAAGAAACATGGGAGTAAAATGACACAAGAAAGTATACAAGGTTAAACTGAAATCATTCAAAAATCAAAACATTGTAAAGACACTTTCAACTATGAGGCAGCGGTGAGAATGACTTCGTTCAATTTCTCTTTGAAATGAGGAGGAGAAGATATGGAAACGATGCTGTGGGGAAGGTCATTCCATTCCTTCGCTGCGCGTGGAAAAAATGAAGCAGACGAGGTCACTGTTCTAGTTTTGGTGCGCATCACGTTGAGTGGATGACCGGTGCGATAAGGCGTTCGTGCGGATGGCATGATGTACGCTGAATTTGGCTGGAAATCGTAATAGAATTTGTGAAAGAGTGTTAGTGTAAAATATTTTCGGCGAAGTGATAGGTTATCTAGTTGAGCACGTTCCTTTAGGCCGGTGACACTTATTTCATATGAATAGCTAGAAAAAATGAACCTGACTGCACGATTTTGAAATGCTTCTAATTGATGACTGAGGTAATTTTGGAATGGGTCCCATATAGCGGCAGCGTACTCTAGCTTTGGGCGGATTAGTGTTTTATAGGCGGCAAGTCTTAAGTTTACAGGTGCGAATTTGAGGTGACGTTTTAGTTGTCCGAGTGATCTGTTAGACTCAGAGATGACATGGTTAATATGTAGTGCCCAAGATAGGTTACTAGAGAAGTGCACACCTAGATATTTATAACTTCGTGCTGATGGAATTATGGTCTCATTGATAGAATAGTTGTAGGTTAGTGGGTTAGAGCGCCGATGAAAGGAAACTAAAGTACACTTACTAATGTTTAATGACATTTGCCACAAATCGCACCAGGTTTGAATTCCATTAAGATCATTTTGAAGAGATACTTGGTCACTTAGATTAGTAATATTACGATACACAACGCAATCGTCAGCGAATAGGCGGACGTTGCAGGAAACAGAAGAGGGAAGGTCATTAATGTAAATAAGGAAAAGGAGGGGACCCAAAACAGTGCCCTGGGGGACGCCGGAGGTTACGGGTGCGTAGTTAGATGAATGGTTATTGACGTTTACGAATTGCTTGCGATCCTGCAGGAAATTACCAATCCATGTTAGTATCTGCGGGTCTAAGTTAAGTTGGGAAAGTTTGAGCATTAGGCGTTGATGAGGAACCTTGTCAAATGCTTTTGCAAAATCTAAGAAAATGACGTCGGTTTGGATGTTGTTATCGAGGTTCATATGCAGGTCATGGGCAAGAGTGGCTAGTTGAGTTTCGCATGAGAATCCTTTTCTGAATCCATGTTGCGATTGATGAATAAAATCATTAGTTTCAAGAAAACGCGCAACATGAGAGTAAATAATGTGTTCCATAATTTTGGATGATACGCAAGTTAGGGAAATGGGACGGTAGTTAAGTGGTGAACACCGATCCCCTTTCTTAAAGATAGGAATGACCCTCCCCACTTTCCAATCCTGTGGAACAAGGCCCACAGTGAGGGACTGAACAAATATCATTGAGAGCAAAGCACTGCAGATATTTTTAGTGTTTTTTAGAACCTTGGAATTAATGTCGTCAATACCCGTCGAGGAGGAAAGTTTTATGGAGTCGATTATGTTAACAATACCAGGGAGAGTAAAAGTAATCGGATCCATCATTGGATACTGAGTGCTGATGGTGGAGGGTAGTGTGTCAAGATTTTCATTAGTAAATATAGAACAGAATGCTTCGTTAAGAATGGTGGCGCACTGGCTGTTATCGACACAAGCACCTGACTCATCCATTATGGCTACCGCTGCATCAGGCTTCTGGGGATTTAGCGCTTGCCAAAATTTTCTGGGGTTTTCTTTGAGCATTGACGGGAGTTGTATACAAAAAAAGGTTCGCTTGGTTTCCCTGATAACATGTTTATAGTCATTCTCTATTTGATAATATTTGTCCCATAATCGCGCTAATCCAGACAACCGGGCCTTTCTAAACGCACGTTTCTTCTTATTATTTAGGCGCTTTAGCTTGGCATTGTACCATGGTGAAGATGAATTACTTTTTATATTTATCGATGGTATGTATTGTTCAATGAGTAGGTGCATTTTATTTGCGAATAATTTCCAGTTCTCGTCAACAGAGCGCCCATCAAAGTCATGTTCAAACGATGTAAGAAAATGACTTAATTCTGTATTAATAGCGTCGTAGTTACCTTTGTCATAGAGTTTAATTATTTTTTGGCTATCAATTCGGGTTTGAAGGGGAAGGCGAAGGTGGCGTGGATTACTTTGTGATCACTGATTTTACGAAGGAATGCGATAGATTTTAAGCTGTCAGGTTCGGATGTCAGGATCAAGTCGAGAATGTTAGATGTATGTGTTGTGGTTCTTGTGGGTTCATTCACGACCTGTGCGAGATTAAACGTATGGCAGACGTTAAGGAATTCAGAACATTCGGTTGGGTTTGAGGCTGATTGTACTGATAGGTCTGACCACTGAATTCCAGGGTAGTTGAAGTCGCCGAAGAGCAGAAGCTTGGATCGAGGGAATTTATTGATCAGAAATGAGAGGCTTTCATTGACATGAGATGGAAATAGAACGTCGCTGTGAGGAGGACGGTAGCACACCCCAACGAGGATTGTAGAGGTAGCAGAGCTGCAGCGTATCCAAAGCATCTCCAAGGGTGATGATACATTAACGAGATTGCAGACAAAACGATCCTTGATTGCTATTAATACACCCCCACCTCGCCCGGTTGTCCTATCTTTACGAAAAAGCTTGTACCCAGGAGTATCATTGAATACCTCCGAATCGTTAACACTGGGTGAAAGCCATGTTTCGGTGAGGACGACGAGATCACAGTCGGAGGAAGAAATCAGACTGCATACGTCTTCACGTTTCGGCATAATACTTCGGATGTTAGTAAAAAGAACAGATAGGCTAAGTGGGTTTTGTATCGTAGTCGCTTTCACATTTGCGGGTAGTTGCTGCACGGTTGTACTTTCCTATGAGTTGCATTTTTTCACTAGTCCTTCAGCAGGGTCAAAGACATAGCGCGTATTGCCAATGACGAGGTGATTGTGGCGGAGTTTAAAAGGCAACGATTGTGAGCGAGCAAATGATAAGAGTTGATTGCGTGCCAGACGGGTTTCAGGTGAAAAATCCTCACTCACGCTGTAAGCAGTTCCCTTAAATCTAAACCCTTTTGCCAAAACCACCTCTCTTGTCTTAAAAGACGAAAATAGTACAACTATCGGCCTGTTTTTTTCCGGGCAAAATTTTCCGATTCGATGAGAGCGCTCAATAGAATTTGGATCGATCTGTATATCAAGATGCCGTGTGCAATGTTCGACTATCAGTTGCTCCGATTCCTTCCAGGACTCCGTCGGATTGTCTTGTAAGCCAAAGAAAACGAGATTGTTGCGACGAGAGCGATTTTCAGCAACGTCGACACGTGCCGTCAGATCAGCAAGCTTTTTGGCAGTCTCGGCAGTTTTCGAGTTGATAGTACTAACTTCGTCGTAGACGGCAGGAAGGGAGGAAATTTCTTTTTCGATCCGAGCCATCCGATTAGATAGGTCTCCGACTTTCGCGTCTGTTACCGATATGCTAGTTTTTATCGATTGTAGTTCCTCCATTAGGGCGTCTTGTCCAGCATTAATTTTTGCTAAAGCTGTAAGGATTTCTTGCGATGGTGGTGCGGGAGACTGGGTAGTTGAATTGCTACGAGTCGCGCGAGTTTCCTTGTCGTGTCCCGGATTCTCCTCAACGTCCTTCATGGCAATTGTCGGAACTTACAGGGTATCAGAGAACTTTTTGACAGCTTACTGCCATAGGATTCTGAATATGGGGAACAAAATCTTACCTGTAACTCCCAGTCCTGCAAGTATTACTCCAAGGTAGCTGGCATCCTTTGTTGTTTGCTTAACTGAAAGAAAAAAAAAGTTATTTTTTACTTTTTGTGAGGCCAAAGTACCAAATTAATTAATCTGTTTTAATCACACTTCAAGGGACACTGACGGGGCATTTATGCTCGCTAAGGTATTTATTTGTACAGGGTGTCCCCCTAAAAAATTTACAGGTTATTTCCACCGAAAAAATGAACTACGACATTCGAACGCTCTTTCTCCACCCAAAGGTAGCGATAGAGGTCCGAACCAGACGCCAAAGTTTCAGCATGAACCGATATTTTATTCCAAAGTTATAAATAACTTTCTGAAAATTTCTAATGGGAAAATGGGGTCCATTTTTGCCCGTTTTCGGTTTCTGGTGCCATAGAGCCCCATGTATTCGACAACTCCGTCGGCCGCCATTTTCCCATTGAAATTTTCAAAACATCACTCATAGTTTTTGAATAAAATATTGGTTCGTGCTACCTCTG